>CM065594.1:158283465-158316265 GCA_033119425.1 Bufotes viridis
TCTGGGGTGAAATTCAATTGGCAAAATAGCAATACCCTGAATCTGGTGTCCCAGCAGTGGCTGGCAAAGTATTATAGTGTCCGCCAAAACATATATTTTGTTCTGGGGTGAAATTCACTTGCCATAGCAATCCCCTGAATCTGGTGATCCAGCTGTTGCAGGCCAAGTATTAATCTGTCCGTAAAAGGGTATATTACACTCAAGGTGTATACAAGTGCTGAGAGGGTCATCCTCAATAACTTCACACGTTACCGTGCATCTTTCATTGTATTTCTGTCCGTTAAAGGGTATATTACACAAAGTGTTAAAATACAATTGCTGAAGGCATAATCCTACAAATTTTTTCAAACGCTACTGTGCATCTCCAAGTGTAAATCTGTCCATAAAAGGATACCTTTCATCCAGGGCCTAAATACTAGCCCTAAAAGAGATATTCCCCTAAATCAGTGGTTACTGCTGTGCCTGGATTAGTGTAATACGCTACATAAATAAATAGGCAGATAGTGTTAGGTGCCTGTAAAAAAAGGCCTGAATTTGAAATCAATACATTGGGCCAAACATTTTTTTTCTTGTTCTGGTGCATGGTGAACGTTATCAATGAGGAAAACATCTAGTAAGGGACGCGGTCGTGGTGGTGTTAGTGTACCCTTTGGTGCTGGGAGAGGACGTGGCCATTTTGCCACAGCCACACGTCCTAGTGAACCAACTACCTCAGGTTCCAGTGCCCGCCAGAATTTACAGCGATATTTGGTGGGCGCAATGCCGTTCTAAGGATGGTAAGGCGTGAGCAGGTACAGGCGCTAGTCAATTGGGTGGCCGACTGTGGATCCAGCACGTTTACAACATTATCTCCCACCCAGTCTTCTGCAGAAAGCGCACAGGTGGCGCCTGAAAACCAAGCCCATCAGTCTGTCACATCACCCCCATGCATATCAGGGAAACTGTCTGAGCCTCAAGTTATGCAGCAGTCTCTTATGCTGTTTGAAGAGTCGACTGGCAGGGTTTCCCAAGGGAATCCACCTAGCCCTTCCCCAGTGGTTGAAGACATAGAATGCACTGATGCACAACCACTGATGTTTCCTGATGATGAGGACATGGGAATACCACCTCATCGGAGTCTGCACATCTCTGATGATGACGAAATACAGGTGCCAACTGCTGCGTCTTTCTGCAGTGTGCAGACCGAACAGGAGGTCAGGGAGGAAGACTGTGTGGAAGATGATGCAGGAGACGATGAGGTCCTAGACCCCACATGGAATGAAGGTTGTGCCACTGACTTTCATAGTTCAAAGGAAGAGGCAGTGGTGAGACCGAGCCAATAGGGTAGCAAAATAGGGAGCAGTAGGCAAAAGCAGAACAGCCGCCGCCCAGAGAGTTCGCCTGCTACTGGCCACCACCACCAAAGGCAGCTTCAAGGAGTTCCCTGGTATGGCACTTTTTCAAACAATGTGCTAATGTCAAGACCCGAGTGGTTTGCACGATGTGCCATCAGAGCCTGAAGCGAGGCATTAACGTTCTGAACCTTAGCACAACCTGCATGACCAGGCATCTACATGCAAAGCATAAACTGCAGTGGAGTAAACAACTTAAAAGCAATGAACTCAATCTGGCTCCCTGCTCCCTCTTCTGCTGCTGCCTCGGCCTCTTCCTCCACCTCGGGAGGAATGTTGGCACCTGCCGCCCACCAAACAGAGGATGTGCCACCGACACCACCACCTGCATCACCAAGCATCTCCACCATGTTACATGGCAGCGTTCAGCTCTCCATTTCACAAACCTTGGAGAGAAAGCGTAAATTCCCACCTAGTCACCCTCAAGCCTTGGGACTGAATGCTAGCATTTCTAAACTACTGGCCTTTGAAATGCTGTCATTCAGGCTGGTGGACACAGACAACTTCAAACAGCTGATGTCCATGGCTGTCCCACAGTATGTTGTTCCCAGCCGCCACTACTTCTCCAAGACAGCCGTGCCTTCCCTGCACAACCAAGTATCAAATAAAATCAAGTGTGCACTGCGCAACGCCATCTGTGGCAAGGTCCACCTAACCACAGATACGTGGACTAGTATGCACGGCCAGGGATGCTCTATCTCCCTAACTGCACACAGGGTAAATGTAGTGGCGGCTGGGCCCCAGGCGGAGAGTTCCTTGGCGCATGTCCTTCCGCCTCCAAGGATCGCAGGGCATCATTCTTTGCCTCCTGTATCCTCCTCCTTCTACTTGGCTTCCTCCTCCTCTGCTTCCACCAGCTCATCCAGTCAGCCACATACCTTCACCACCAACTTCAGCATAGCCCGGGGTAAACGTCAGCAGGCCATTCTGAAACTCATATGTTTGGGGGACAGGCCCCACACCGCGCAGGAGTTGTGGCGGGGTATTGAACAACAGACCGTCGAGTGGTTTCTGCCAGTCGGCCTCAAGCCCGGCCTGGTGGATGCAATAATGGGCGAAATCTCGTCGCAGCTCTAGGACTAGGCAGTTTGACGCACATCCCTTGCCTAGCGCATGTGCTGAATTTGGTGGTGCAGAAGTTCATTCACAACTACCCCGACATGTCAGAGCTGCTGCATAAAGTGCGGGCCGTCTGTGCGCGCTTCCAGCATTCACATCCTGCCACTGCTCGCCTGTCTGCGCTATTGCATAACTTCGGCCTTCCCGCTCACCACCTCATATGCGACGTGCCCACCAGGTGGAACTTCACCTTGCACATGCTGGAGAGACTGTGCGAGCAGCAGCAGGCCATAGTGGAGTTTCAGCTGCAGCACGCATGCGTCAGTCGCACTGCAGAACAGCACCACTTTGCCACCAATGATTGAGCCTCAATGCGAGACCTGTGTGCCCTGTTGCGCTGTTTCGAGTACTCCACCAACATGGCCAGTGGCGATGACACCATTATCAGCGTTACAATACCACTTCTATGTCTCCTTGAGAAAACGCTTAGGGCGATGATGGAAGAGGAGGTGGCCCAGGAGGAGGAGGAGGAGGAAGAGGGGTCATTTTTAACACTTTCAGGCCAGTCTGTTGGAAGTGGCTCAGGGGGAGATTTTTTGCAACAACAGAGGCCAGGTACAAATGTGGCCAGCCAGGGCCCACTACTGGAGGACGAGGAGGATGAGGAGGAGGTGGAGGAGGATGAGGATAAAGCAGGTTCACAGCGGGGTGGCACCCGACACAGCTCAGGCCCATCACTGGTGCGTGGATGGGGGGATACGGAGAACGATGACGATACGCCTCCCACAGATGACAGCTTGTCCTTACCTCTGGGAAGCCTGGCACACATGAGCGACTACATGCTGCAGTGCCTGCGCAACGACAGCAGAGTTGCCCACATTTTAACGTGTGCGGACTACTGGGTTGCCACCCTGCTGGATCCCTTGTACAAAGACAATGTGCCCACCTTACTTCATGCACTGGAGCGTGATAGGAAGATGCGCGAGTACAAGCGCACGCTGGTAGACGCGCTCCTGAGAGCATTCCCAAATGTCACAGGGGAACAGGTGGAAGCCCAAGGCGAAGGCAGAGGAGGAGCAAGAGGTCACCAACGCAGCTGTGTCATGGCCAGCTCCTCTGAGGGCAGGGTTAGCATGGCAGAAATGTGGAAAAGTTTTGTCTCCACGCCACAGCTAACTGCACCACCATCTGATAAGGAACGTGTTAGCAGGAGGCAGCATTTCACTAACATGGTTGAACAGTTCGTCTGCACACCCCTTCACGTACTGACTGATGGTTCGGCCCCATTCAACTTCTGGGTCTCCAAATTGTCCACGTGGCCAGAGTTTGCCTGTAATGCCTTGGAGGTGCTGGCCTGCCCGGCGGCCAGCGTTTTGTCTGAATGTGTATTCAGCACGGCAGGGGGTGGCATTACTGACAAACGCAGCCGCCTGTCCACAGCCAAGGTGGACAAGCTGACGTTCATAAAAATGAACCAGGCATGGATCCCACAGGACCTGTCCCTCCCTTGTACAGAATAGACATTTATAACTTCCTCCCCCTCAACCATGTATTCTTGTACTCTGGGGCACTTCTTTATTGAATCCTCATTTTTTTAACTTTACCATGATCTTGCGGTGCAACCCAAAAGTTGAATGAACCTCTCCTCAATCTGGGCGCTGGGGCCTAAATAACTGAAAGTGGCCTGTTAAAATGGTGGGTGACAAGAAGCCTTAACCTCTGCCATGCGACTTCTGTCTGGGTGCCGTGGGATAAATATCTGGAAGTGGCCTTCTCCAGTGGTGGGTGATATGACGCCTTATTCCTTGCTGTGGGAACTCTCTCCTCTGTCTGGGTGCTGGGGCCTAAATAACTGAAAGTGGCCTTCTCCAGTGGTGGGTGATATGACACCTGATTCCTTGCTGTGGGACCACTCTCCTCTGTCTGCGTGCTGGGGCCTAAATAACTGAAAGTGGCCTTCTCCAGTGGTGGGTGATATGACGCATTATTCCTTGCTTTGGGACCTCTTTCATCTGTCTGGGTGCTGGGGCCTAAATAACTGAAAGTGGCCTTCTCCAGTGGTGAGTGATATGATGCCTTATTCCTTGCTGTGGGACCTCTCTCCTTTGTCTGGGTGCTGTGGCCTAAATAACTGAAAGTGGCCTTCCCCAGTGGTGGGTGATATGACACCTTATTCCTTTCTGTGGGACCTCTCTCCAATTGATATTGGTTAATTTTCATGTATTTTATTTTATTTTAATTAATTTCCCTATCCACATTTGTTTGCAGGGCATTTACCTACATTTTGCTGCCTTTTGCAGCCCTCTAGCCCTTTCCTGGACTATTTTTCAGCCTTTGTCAGTGCCCAAAAGTTTGCGTCCCTATTGACTTCAATGGGGTACGGGTTCGGGATAAAGTTCCCGACCCGATATAATTCCTCTAGCGGATGGGGCTTATATCTAATGAGAGACTGGTGGTAGTCTACCCCACTTGCAGGGTGCTGTTTCACTGGGTCAATGAAAAGGCTCTCTCAGCTTGTCAGGGTTGTGAGCGAGTGTGGAGTCACGCAGGAGGTAGTGTGGACCACCCTCACTCACCCCTCGTGCCTCCCTGTGCCTGTGTGGACATGAGGTGTCTGTGCAAACTGTGCCAAGCTGACATTACGTACTCCCAGGAAGGGCGTAACATCAAGTCTTGGTAATCAGTGGCCAAACCGTACCAAGTGACATAGTTGATGTCAGTCGGGGATGTGAGGTGCAGTATTCGTCACAGGGATGTAAACTGCGGTTTGGTTCTGCTGAAGTGTTCAAAAGACCACCTTTTGGCTTTTGCAGCGCAGATTTTAATTCATTGCTTTATAGGCACCATATTGCTTTGGAAAAGCCTTTGGATGCCAGTACAGACATTTTCTGACAATCATACATTTTTAAAAAATTTTATTGTCGGGATAACAAGGCAGTGAGAAAAGTTGTGTTGCCACTATCATTGGTTCTATCTTGGGGGTACATATGGCATTTTAATCACTTTTAATTTCACATTTTTGAGAAATGGATAAAGAAAAGGCAGCAATTATGCCTGACATTTCCCTTTTTGGGATTTGTTATTGTGTCATACACCATGCTGGAATATTGGCATGCTGTTCGAGTATAGTATATTATTTTTTTATTCTCTAGCATTCACCTGACGGGGTAGATCATGTGATTTATTTTTTATTTTTTATAGAGCAGGTCGTTATGGACACAGTGACACCACATGTGTCTATTTTTATTTATTTTTTGTTTAGTTTTACAAAAAAAATTACAATAAAAAAATTCATAGTTTGGTGTCAATTTTCTAAGAACCAATATTATTTTTTTTTTTTTAGTGATGGTCTGGGGTGTCATTTTTTAAAGATTGAGGTGATGTTTTTACATAGTAACATAGTTTATAAGGCTGAAAAAAGACATCTGTCTATCCCGTTCAGCCTGTTATACTGCAAGGTGATCCAGTGAAAGGCAAAAAAAACTCCTGTGAGGTAGAAGCCAATTTTCCCCACTTTAGGGGAAGAAAATTACTTTCCGACACCAATCAGGCAATCAGAATAACTCTCTGTATCAACAACCCTTCTCTTGTATCTATAGCTTGTAATATAATTACACTCCAGAAATACATCCAGGTCCCTCATGAATAGTGTTGATCACAAATATTCTAATAAGCTGTATAGGCTCGAAAGCCTACTACCAATTAAGCATATTAGGTGATGTGCATCTCTGTAATGAGAAGGGGTGTGGTCTAATGACATCAACACCCTATATCAGGTGTGCATAATTATTAGGCAACTTCCTTTCCTTTGGCAAAATGGGTCAAAAGAAGGACTTGACAGGCTCAGAAAAGTCAAAAATAGTGAGATATCTTGCAGAGGGATGCAGCACTCTTAAAATTGCAAAGCTTCTGAAGCGTGATCAACGAACAATCAAGCGTTTCATTCAAAATAGTCAACAGGGTCGCAAGAAGCGTGTGGAAAAACCAAGGCGCAAAATAACTGCCCATGAACTGAGAAAAGTCAAGCGTGCAGCTGCCAAGATGCCACTTGCCACCAGTTTGGCCATATTTCAGAGCTGCAACATCACTGGAGTGCCCAAAAGCACAAGGTGTGCAATACTCAGAGACATGGCCAAGGTAAGAAAGGCTGAAAGACGACCACCACTGAACAAGACACACAAGCTGAAACGTCAAGACTGGGCCAAGAAATATATTAAGACTGATTTTTCTAAGGTTTTATGGACTGATGAAATGAGAGTGAGTCTTGATGGGCCAGATGGATGGGCCCGTGGCTGGATTGGTAAAGGGCAGAAAGCTCCAGTCCGACTCAGACGCCAGCAAGGTGGAGGTGGAGTACTGGTTTGGGCTGGTATCATCAAAGATGAGCTTGTGGGGCCTTTTCGGGTTGAGGATGGAGTCAAGCTCAACTCCCAGTCCTACTGCCAGTTTCTGGAAGACACCTTCTTCCAGCAGTGGTACAGGAAGAAGTCTGCATCCTTCAAGAAAAACATGATTTTCATGCAGGACAATGCTCCATCACACGCGTCCAAGTACTCCACAGCGTGGCTGGCAAGAAAGGGTATAAAAGAAGAAAATCTAATGACATGGCCTCCTTGTTCACCTGATCTGAACCCCATTGAGAACCTGTGGTCCATCATCAAATGTGAGATTTACAAGGAGGGGAAAACAGTACACCTCTCTGAACAGTGTCTGGGAGGCTGTGGTTGCTGCTGCACGCAATGTTGATGGTGAACAGATCAAAACACTGACAGAATCCATGGATGGCAGGCTTTTTGAGTGTCCTTGCAAAGAAAGGTGGCTATATTGGTCACTGATTTGTTTTTGTTTTGTTTTTGAATGTCAGAAATGTATATTTGTGAATGTTGAGATGTTATATTGGTTTCACTGGTAAAAATAAATAATTGAAATTGGTATATATTTGTTTTTTGTTAAGTTGCCTAATAATTATGCACAGTAATAGTCACCTGCACACACAGATATCCCCCTAAAATAGCTAAAACTAAAAACAAACTAAAAACTACTTCCAAAAATATTCAGCTTTGATATTAATGAGTTTTTTGGGTTCATTGAGAACATGGTTGTTGTTCAATAATAAAATTAATCCTCAAAAATACAACTTGCCTAATAATTCTGCACTCCCTGTAGACTTTTAGCATGCACTTCTTCTCTAAGGCTGGTATGCTGTCAAATATTTTTCAATAGCTTCCTCAGAGGTTTGTTTATTGGCTCTGTCTTTCTCCCTAGCTGGCTGGTTTTCATTCTCTCGGGAGTGCTTTTTGCTTCCTCTTGTCCTGACTCACACTCTAGAGCAAACTGTCTGTCAGTAAACAACCTCTCCCTAAGCGGAGGTGGAGCAACCCCACCAAACTACATTTGTTAACAGGCTGGTGTTAACCCCATCTGCATAATCCTCAGGATGGAATGTAATATTGGCTGTGATTGGCCAAGTGCAGCATGTGACCCAGTCTCTATTTAATCTGGAGTCGCATAGCGTTGCCCGTCACTCTGCTCTGATTAGTGTAGGGATAGGATGCAGCTGCTGTGAGGACGAGATTAGGCAGGGAAGACTCAGCAAGACCACTTAATGAAGTGATCGATCTACAGCTGTGAATCATTCAACTTCTGTTGGTTCATTGCTCACTGGTTTTTAGGCTGCCCAGAGCGTTTTTCTGTCACTTTTTTCTGGGGTGATTGGTGGCCACTTTATGATCTTTTGGTGCACCAGCACATGTTTTGAGCTGCCAATAAGTTCAACATAAATTTTTCGGGTTCAATAGTAAGCTTTTTTTTTTTTGCAATATCCTACATCAGGGGTTATGCTTATTGTCACAACTTGAAACACAGGATATAAATTGCTATATTTTATTGAGGAGTGAAATTTAATTGCCAAAATAGCAATCCCCTAAATCTGGTTTTCCAGCTATGGCTGGCTAAATTTAATACTGTCAGTCAAAGGATAGATTTTTTTGTGGGGTAAAATTCAATTGACAAAATACCATCCCCCTAAATCAGTGGTTTTAGCTGTTGCTTGCCAAGTGTAATACTGTCCGTAAAATGATAGATTTCATTTCTGGGATGAAATTCAATTGACAAAATACCAATCCCCTAAATCTGGGGATCCAGCTGTGGATGGCCAAGCTTAATACTGTCCGTCAAAGGATAGATTTTTTTTCTGGGGTGAAATTCAATTGCCAAAATACCAATCCCCTTAATCTGGTGTTCCAGTTGGGGCTGGCTAAGTTTAATACTGTAAGTCAAAGGATAGATGTTTTTTGTGGCGTGAAATTCATTTACCAAAATACCAATCCCTTAAATCTGGGGTTCCAGCTGTGGCAGTCCAAGTGTCATACTGTCCGTAAAAGGATAAATTTTTTTCTGTGGTTAAATAAAATCCCTTAAATAAAAATCCTAAACATCTGTGCTTTCCCCTGTTCCTCTCTAAGTGTAATTCTATCCGCAATAGGGTATATTACATTTAGTGTGTCAGCGTCTAAATACAGGGCCTGAAAAATTAATCCTCTATATTTTCACACCCTACTATGCATCTCCAAGTTTATTTCTGTCCGTAAAAGGGTATATTACACTAAGTGTCTAAATGCAAGGCCTGAAAAGCGTAATCCTCTATATTTGCACACGCTATTGTGCATCTCCAAGTGTAATTCTGTCCGTAAAAGGATACCTTTCAGCCAGGGCCTAAATACTAGGCCTAAAATTGATATTCCCCTAAATCTGTAGTTTCTGCTGTGCCTGTATTAGTGTAATATGGTACATAAATAGATAGATAGATAGTGCCTGTAAAAAAAAAAGGCCTTAATTTGAACTCTATAAATTGGGCCAAATACGTTTTTCCCTATTGTGGTGAACATTAACAATGAGGAAATAATCTAATAAGGGACACAGACATGGTCGTGGTGGTGTTAGTGTACCCTCTGGTGCTGGGAGGGGACGTGGCCGTTCTGCCACAGCTTTACGTCCTAGTGAACCAACTACCTTAGATCGCAGTAGCCGCCAGAATCTACAGCGACATTTTGTCGGGCCTAATGCCGTTCTAAACATGGTAAGGCCTGAGTAAGTCCAGGAGCTAGTCGATTGGGTGGCTGACAGTGGATCCAGCAGGTTCACATTATCTCCCACCCTTCTACAGAAAGCGCCCAGGTGGTGCCGGGAAACCAAGCACATCAGTCTGTCACATCACCCCCATGCATATCAGGAAACCTGTCTGAGCCTCAAGTTATGCAGCAGTCTATTATGCTGTTTGAAGAATCTGCTGGCAGGGTTTCCCAAGGGCATCCACCTAGCCCTTCTCCAGCTGTGAAAAAGATAGAATGCACTGACGCACAACGACTTATGTTTTCTGATGAGGACCTGGGAATACCTCAGCAAATCAGCACGTCTCTGATAATGACGAAACACAGGTGCCAACTGCTGCGTCTTTCTGCTGTGTGCAGACCGAAAAGGAGGTCAGGGAGGAAGACTGTGTGGAAGACGATGCAGGGGAAGATGAAGTCCTAGACCCCACATGGCTTGAAGGTCATGCCACTGACTTTCATAGTTCAGAGGAAGAGCCAGTGGTGAGACCGAGCCAACAGGATAGCAAAAGAGGGAGCAGGGTGCAAAAGCAGAACAGCCATCGCCAAGAAAGTTTGGCTGCTCCTGGCCACCGCCACCAGGGAACAAGCACACCAAAGGCAGCTTCAAGGAGTTCCCTGGCATGGCACTTCTTCACACAATGTGCTGACGACAAGACCCAAGTAGTTTGCACGCTGTGCCATCAGAGCCTGAAGCGAGGCATTAATGTTTTAAACCTTAGCACAACCTGCATGACCAGGCATCTACATGCAAGACACAGGCTGCAGTAGAGTAAGCACCTTCAAAACCAAGAAAGGGCTTAGGGCCCTCCTGCTCCATCTTCTGCTGCTGCCTCGGCCTCTTCCTCCACCTTTGGAGGAACGTTGGCACCTGCCGCCCAGCAAAAAAAAGGATGTGCCATCAACAATACCACCTCCGTCACCAAGCATCATCACACGGCAGCGTTCAGCTCTCCATCTCACAAACCGTAGAGAGAAAGCGTATATTCCCATCTAGCCACCCTTGATCCCTGGCCCTGAATGCCAGCATTTCTAAACTACTGGCCTTTGAAATGCTGTCATTCAGGCTGGTGGACACGGACAGCTTTAAACAGCTGATGGCGGTTGCTGTCCTACAGTACGTCGTTCCCAGCCGCCACTTCTTCTCCAAGAGAGCCGTGCCTTTCCTGCACAACCAAGTATCGGATAAAATCAAGTGTGCACTGCGCAACGCCATCTGTGGCAAGGTCCACCTAACCACAGATACGTGAACCAGTATGCACGGCCAAGGAAGCCATATCTCCCTAACTGCACACTGGGTAAATGTAGTGGCGGCTGGGCCCCAGGTGGAGAGCTTTTTGGCACACGTCCGTTCGCCGCCAAGGATCGCAGGGCATCATTCTTTGCCTCCTGTAGCCTCCTCCTCCTACTCGGCTTCCTCCCCCTCTTCTTCAAGCCACAGACCTTCACCACCAACTTCAGCACAGCCCAGGGTAAACGTCAGCAGGCAGTTCAGAAACTCATGTGTTTTGGGGGCAGGCCCCACACCACGCAGCAGTTTTGTCGGGGTATAGAACAACAGACCGACGAGTGGTTGCTGCCGGTGAGCTACAAGCCCAGCTTGGAGGTGTGCGATAATGGGCGAAATCTCGTTGCAGCTCTGGGACTAGCCAGTTTGACGCACATCCCTTGCCTGGCGCATGTGCTGAATTTGGTGGTGCAGAAATTCATTTACAACTACCCCAACATATCAGAGCTGCTGCATAAAGTGTGGGCCGTCTGTGCGCGCTTCCGGCGTTCTCATCCTGCCGCTGCTCGCCTGTCTGCACTACAGTGTAACCGGCCTTCCCGCTCACAGCCTCATATGCGACGTGCCCACCAGGTGGAACTCCACCTTGCACATGCTGGAGAGACTGTACGAGCAGCAGCAGGTCAGCTTCAGCAGGCACGGGTGAGTCTCACTGCAGAACAGCACCACTTCACCACCAATGACTGCACCTCCATGCAAGACCTGTGTCCCCCGTTGCGCTGTTTCGAGTACTCCACCAACATGGCCAGTGGCGATGACGCCGTTTTCAGTGTTACAATCCCACTTCTATGTCTCCTTGAGAAAACACTTAGGGAGATGATGAAAGAGGATGTGGCCCAGGAGGAGGAGGAGGAGGAGGAAGAGGGGTCATTTCTAACACTTTCAGGCCAGTCTTTTAGAAGTGGCTCAGAGGGATGTATTTTGCAACAGCAGAGGCCAGGTACAAATTTGGCCAGCCAGGAACCACTACTGGAGGACAAGTATGAGGTGGAGGAGGATGAGGATGAAGCATGATCACAGCGGTGTGGCACCCAACGCAGCTCGGGCTCATCACTGGTGCATGGCTGGGGGGAAACGGAGGACGATGGCGATACCCTCCCACAAAGGACAACTTGTCCTTACTTCTGGGCAGCCTGGCACACATGAGCGACTACATACTACAGTGCCTGCGCAATGACAGCAGAGTTGCCCACATTTTAACGTGTGCTGACGACTGGGTGGCCACCCTGCTGGATCACCGAAAGACAATGTGCCCACCTTAATTCCCGCACTGGAGCGTGATAGGAAAATGCACGAGTACAAGCGCATGCTGGTAGATGCGCTCCTGAGAGCATTCCCAACTGACAAGGGGGGACAAGTGGAAGCACAAGGCAAAGGCAGAGGAGGAGCAAGAGGCTGCCAACGCAGTTGTGTCACGGCCAGCTCCTCTGAATGCAGGGTTAGCATGGCCGAGATGTGGAAAAGTTTTGTCACAGCGCCACGTGTTAGCAGGAGGCAGCATTTCAACAACATGGTGGAACAGTACATGTGCACACGCCTCCACGTACTGACTGATGGTTCTGCCCCATGCAACTTCTGGGTCTTTAAATTGTCCACATGGCCAGAGCTAGCCTTTTATGCCTTGGAGGTGCAGGCCTGCCCTGCGGTCAGTGTATTGTCTGAATGTGTATTTAGGGCAGGGGGCGTCATTACAGACAAACGCAGCCGCCTGTCCACAGCCAACGTGGACAAGCTGACGTTCATAAAAATGAACCAGGCTTGGATCCCACAGGACCTGTCCATCCCTTGTGCAGAATAGACATTTATAACTGCCTCGTCCTCAACCATACATTCTTGTACTCCAGGGTAGAGATGGCCCGAACTATCCGCCAGCAAACAGTTCCCGGCGAACATAGCTTGTTCGCGTTCGCCTCAACGGGCGAACACATGCGATGTTCGGTCCGCCCCCTATACATCATCATTGAGCAAACTTTGACCCTGTACCTCACAGTCAGCAGACACATTCCAGCCAATCAGCAGCATACCCTCCCTCCCAGACCCTCCCACCTCCTGCACAGCATCCATTTTAGATTCATTCTGAAGCTGCAGTCTTAGTGAGAGGAGGGAGAGTGTAGTTGCTGCTGATTTAATTGGGAAATTGATAGCTAGGCTAGTGAATTCAGTGTCCACTCCAGTCCTGAAAGACTCATCTGATCTCTGCTGTAAGGACAGCGTCTTGACAGCACCCCAAAAAGCCCTTTTTAGGGCTGCAACATTAGTCTGCTTTTTTTTCTTTATATACATATTGCAGTTGCCTGGCCTGCCTGTGTGAGGAGCTGCAGGCCCACAGACTGTAGTGTGCCCACTGCCAGTGCCCACCCCTGTCATCCCATGTGGCACAGGACTTTGCATCAAAAAAAGGCATTTAATTTTTACACTTTAATCTAAGGTTAGTTGCCTGCCAGTGTGTGTCAGGCTGACTTCCACTGACTGTAGTGTGCCCACTGCCAGTGCCCACCCCTGTCATCCCGTGTGGCACAGGACTTTGCATAAAAAGGCACTTAATTTTTACACTTTAATCTAAGGTTAGTTGCCTGCCAGTGTGTGTCAGGCTGACTTCCACTGACTGTAGTGTGCCCACTGCCAGTGCCCACCACTCATACCGGCTGGTACAGGACTTTGCATAAAAAAGGCATTTAATTTTTACACTTTAGTGTAATTTCAGCTGCTTGCCTGCTGCTAGTGTGTGTCAGGCCGACTTCAACTGACTGTAGTGTGCCCACTGCCAGTGCCCACCCCTGTCATCCCGTGTGGCACAGGACTTTGCATCAAAAACAGGCATTTAATTTTTACACTTTAGTGTAATTTCAGTTGCTTGCCTGCTGCCAGTGTGTGTCAGGCCGACTTCCACTGACTGTAGTGTGCCCAGTGCCAGTGCCCACCCCTGTCATCCCGTGTGGCACAGTACTTTGCATCAAAAAAGGCATTTAATTTTTACACTTTAGTGTAATTTCAGTTGCTTGCCTGCTGCTAGTGTGTGTCAGGCCCACTTCCACTGACTGTAGTGTGCCCACTGCCAGTGCCAACCACTGATACCGTGTGGCACAGTAGCTTGCCGATAAATAAGGCATTTAATTTTTAGACAGTAGTCTAAATTCAGTTGCTTGCCTGCTGCCAGTGTGTGTCAGGCCCTCTTCCACTGACTGTAGTGTGCCCACTGCCAGTGCCAACCACTGATACTGGGTGGCACAGTAGCTTGCCGATAAATAAGGCATTTAATTTTTAGACAGTAGTCTAAATTCAGTTGCTTGCCTGCTGCCAGTGTGTGTCAGGCCCTCTTCCACTGACTGTAGTGTGCCCACTGCCAGTGCCAACCACTGATACCGGGTGGCACAGTAGCTTGCCGATAAATAAGGCATTTAATTTTTAGACAGTAGTCTAAATTCAGTTGCTTGCCTGCTGCCAGTGTGTGTCAGGCCCTCTTCCACTGACTGTAGTGCGCCCACTGCCAGTGCCAACCACTGATACTGGGTGGCACAGTAGCTTGCCGATAAATAAGGCATTTAATTTTTAGACAGTAGTCTAAATTCAGTTGCTTGCCTGCTTCCAGTGTGTGTCAGGCCCTCTTCCATTGACTGTAGTGTGCCCACTGCCAGTGCCAACCACTGATACCGGGTGGCACAGTAGCTTGCCGATAAATAAGGCATTTAATTTTTAGACAGTAGTCTAAATTCAGTTGCTTGCCTGCTGCCAGTGTGTGTCAGGCCCTCTTCCACTGACTGTAGTGTGCCCACTGCCAGTGCCAACCACTGATACCGGGTGGCACAGTAGCTTGCTGATAAATAAGGCATTTAATTTTCAGTTGCTTGCCTGTTGCCAGTGTGTGTCAGGCCCTCCTCCACTGACTGTAGTGTGCCCACTGCCAGTGCCAACCACTGATACCGGGTGGCACAGTAGCTTGCCGATAAATAAGGCATTTAATTTTTAGACAGTTGTCTAATTTCAGTTGCTTGCCTGCTGCCAGTGTGTGTCAGGCCCACTTCCACAGACTGTAGTGTGCCCACTGCCAGTGCCAACCACTCATACCGGGTGGCACAGTACCTAGCACGCGTAGTACCACTTATCTAAAAAAAAAAAAATGACTGGCAGAGGCAGGCCACCCCGCAGGGGCCGTCGTGGTCGTGGTGCTGTGATTTCCACTGTCCCTGGAATAATGCCCAGTTTTCAGAGGCCACGTACCCTGAACCCGAAAAATTCTGAGGACGTAGTTGACTGGCTTAGACAGGACACCCAATCTTCAACAGCTTCCGCTAAGAACCTTGACGCACCATCCTCCTCCAGCTCAGCTTCGGTCACCTGCTCTCAAGTTACCACGCACCCGCCCGTCGCCACCACCACCACTACCACCACAGCCACCACAGCCGCTTCACTTGATCCGTCAGAGGAGTTATTTACACATCAGTTGGATGCAATTAGTGATGCGCAACCATTATTGCCAGATGATGTAGATTACGGGGATATGTCTCAGTCAGGCAGGATTACACACATGGACATACAGTGTGATGATGATGATGATGATGTTGTACCCGCTGCTGCTTCCTTTGCTGAGTTGTCAGATACAAGTGAAGCGGTTGATGATGACGATGTGTCCACGGATGCCACGTGGGTGCCTGCTCGAAGAGAAGAAGAGGGGGAAAGTTCTGAAGGGGAGACAGAAAGAATGAGGAGACGAGATGGAAGCAGGGGGAGGTCGTCGCAAGGAGTTAGTGGCACAGTCAGACAGCATGTATCGGCACCTGGGGTCAGCCAGACAGCACGCCAGTCAACGCATGCTGTTGCCACCACCAGAATGCCGTCATTGCAAAGCTCAGCAGTGTGGCATTTTTTTTGTGTGTCTGCCTCTGATAAAAGCAATGCCATTTGCAACCTGTGCCAAAAGAAACTGAGTCGTGGGAAGTCCAACACCCACCTTGGTACAACTGCTTTGCGAAGGCACATGATCTCACATCACAAACGCCTATGGGATCAACACATGAGTACAAGCAGCACACAAACTCAAAGCCACCATGCTCCTCCTGGTCCAGCATCTTCAGCCACGTCAACCACTGCTGTCCTCCCTGCCCCCTCTCAACCACCCGCCACTCCATCTCTCACCTTCAGCAGTTCCTGCTCATCTGCCCACAGTCAGGTGTCTGTCAAGGACATGTTTGAGCATAAGAAGCCAATGTCACAAAGTCACCCCCTTGCCCGGCGACTGACAGCTGGCTTGACGGAACTCTTAGCCCGCCAGCTTTTACCATACCAGCTGGTAGAGTCTGAGGCCTTCAAAAAATTTGTCGCTATTGGGACACCACAGTGGAAGGTACCCGGACAAATTTTTTTTTCAAAAAAGGCAATCACAAACCTCTACCATGTCATTGAAAAGGAAGTTATGGCATCTCTGGCATACAGTGTTGGGGCAAGGGTCCATCTGACCACTGATACCTGGTCTGCAAAGCACGGTCAGGGCAGCTATATCACGTATACTGCGCATTGGGTCAACCTGCTGACGGCTGACAAGCATGGAATGCGTGGCTCCGCAGCGGAGTTGGTGACACCACCACGACTTGCAGGCAGACCTACTGCCACCTCCTCTACTCCTACTCCATCCTCTTCGATATCCTCCTCGGCTGAGTCCTCTTCTGCTGCGGCGTCTGGCTGCACATCAACTGATTCCCCCCAGCTCCCCAGGGGCTATTTCACATCCCGGATACGACAGTGTCACGCTATCTTGGGGTTGACTTGCCTGAAAGCAGAGAGCCACACAGGACCAGCACTCCTGTCCGCCCTGAACGCACAGGTGGATCAGTGGCTGACCCCGCACCAACTGGAGATCGGCAAAGTGGTGTGTGACAATGGAAGCAATCTGTTGGCGGCATTAAATTTGGGCAAGTTGTCACATGTGCCGTGCATGGCACATGTGTTGAATCTCATCGTACAACGTTTTGTGTCTAAGTACCCAGGCTTACAGGACGTCCTCAAGCAGGCCAGGAAGGTGTGTGGCCATTTCAGGCGTTCCTACACGGCCATGGCGCACTTTTCCGATATTCAGCGGCGAAACAACATGCCAGTGAGGCGCTTGATATGCGACAGCCCGACACGTTGGAATTCAACACTCTAATGTTCGACCGCCTGCTCCAACAAGAAAAAGCCGTCAACGAGTATTTGTATGACCGGGGTGCTAGGACAGCCTCTGCGGAGCTGGGAATCTTTTGCCACGCTACTGGACACTCATGCGCAATGCCTGTAGGCTCATGCGTCCTTTGAGGAGGTGACAAACCTAGTCAGTCGCACCGAAGGCACCATCAGCGACCTCATCCCATTTGTTTTCTTCCTGGAGCGTGCCCTGCGAAGAGTTCTGGATCAGGCTGTAGATGAGCGTGAAGAGGAAGAGGAAGAGTTGTGGTCACCATCACCACCAGAAACAGCCTTGTCATCATCGCTTGCCGGACCTGCAGCAACGCTGGAAGAGGAGTATGAGGAAGAGGAGTCAGAGGAGGAATGTGGCGGCTTTGAGGAGGAGGAAGACCAACCACAGCAGGCACCCCAGGGTGCTCGTTGTTGTCACCTATCTGGGACCCATGGTGTTGTACGTTGCTGGGGGGAAGAACAGATCGTCAATGACATCAGTGAGGACGAGGAACGGGAAATGAGTAGCTCTGCATCCAACCTTGTTCAAATGGGGTCTTTCATGCTTTCATGTCTGTTGAGGGACCCACGTATAAAAAGGATAAAGGAGAACGATCTGTACTGGGTGGCCACGCTACTAGACCCCCGGTATAAGCAGAAAATGGCAGAAATGTTACCAAATTACCGAAAGTCGGAAAGGATGCAGCAGTTCAAAACCAAACTAAAAAATATGCTTTACACAGCTTATAAGGGGGATGTCACAGCACAGCGGGAATCTAACAGGGGAAGAGGTGAGTGTAATCCCCCTCCTACCACGGCGGCAAGGACTGGACGATTTACAGATGTGTTGTTGATGGAGGACATGCAGAGCTTTTTCAGTCCTACTCATCGCCACAGCCCTTCGGGATCCAGCCTTAGAGAACGACTCAACCGACAGGTAGCAGACTACCTCGCCTTAACAGCAGATATCGACACTCTGAGGAGCAATGAACCCCTTCACTAGTGGGTGTGCAGGCTTGACCTGTGGCCTGAGCTATCCCAGTTCGCGATAGAACTTCTGGCCTGCCCTGCTTCAAGTGTCCTGTCAGAAAAGACCTTCAGTGCAGCAGGAGGCATTGTCACTGACGAGAAGTCGTCTCGGTCAAAAAAGTGTTGATTACCTCACCTTCATAAAGATGAATGAGGCATTGATCCCGAAGGGACTGACAGTGGGGGATACGTTTGACTAACAAAAGGCCTGATTACATGCCTTGGCCTCAAAATGGTCCCCACGCTGCTGTATTTAACCCCTTAAGGACCGGGGGTTTTGGGATTTTTGCGTTTTTGTTTTGCGCTCCCTGCATTCCAAAAGCCATAACATTTTTATATTTCCGCTCACATAGCCATATGACGGCTTATTTTTTGCGGGACAAGTTGTACTTTTTAACGCTACCATTTATTTTTGCATGTGATGTAGTGGGAAACGGGAAAAAAACTCCAAATGGGGTGAAATTGCAAAAAAAAAGCAATTTCACCACAGTTTTACGGGTTTTTAAATTACAACGTTCGATTTGCGATAAAACTGACTGGTTAATTTTATTCTTCAGGTCAGTACGAATCCGGCAATACCTAATATGTATAGTTTTTCTTGCGTTTTGATAGTGAAAAAAAAATTAAAAGTGGGAATTTTTTTATTTTATTTTTTTGTCGCCATGTTTTGACCCCTATAACTTTTTTGTAATTATGCGTACGGAGCAGTGTAGGGGCTCATTTTTTGCGGGGCAATCTTACCTTTTAATTGATACCATTATGGGGTGCGTATGATGTTTTGATCACTTTTTATTCATTTTTTTTTAGGAAATGAAGCGTCCAAAAATGGCGAATTAGCCATTTGGACGCTTTCTTTCTGTTTTTATGTTTACCGTATGGTGAATATTTTTTAATATTATTATAGTATGGGCGTTTTCGCACATTGCGACACCCATTATGTGTAATTTTTTAATTTTTTTATTTATTTTATTTTCATTTTGGGGAAAGGGGGGTGATTTGAATTTTTATATTTTTTTTATTTAATTTTTATTTTTTAAACTTTTTTTTTTTTTTTTACCACTTTCTTATAGTTCCCATAGGGAACTATAAGATGCAATCATCAGATTGCTATTCTCATATATTCCAATGCAATAGCATTGGAATATATGAGAAAATCGCATATTTCCTATAGAGTCTATTACAGTCATAGGCTCCATAGGAATACTTAGTAGTAACCTAGGTTTCATTCACAGAAACCTAGGGTACTACATGCATGCTCCGGCTCCCCCTTGTGGCCATCAGGGGAGCCGGAGCAAAAACCGAAAGTGAAACTTTCGGTTTTTGCGCGATCAGATGCCGTGGTCAGGATTGACCACGGCATCTGAGGGGTTAAATGTCCGCGATCGGCATCGCTGCCGGTCGCGGACATGAGCTGCGGGTGTCAGCTTGAGCGGGAGCGGGCGCCATCTTTAATGTGCGGATGAAGGGCGTACATGTACGCCCTTCGTCCTTAAGAGGTTAATGTCTGCATACCGGATGACTTTCGTGAATTCTCCACCACCAACTAGGGTTCAAGCCGCAATGTTTTAGTCACTTTTCTGCCTGGAAAACATCAATTTTTCCGGCCGCTGCTACAATAGCGGCTGCAACAGTGCCATTATTTTTCAGGCATGTGTACATGCCTAATTTTTCTGTCCTATGGTGCAGCACTGTGGCTGCAAAAACAAACCCAAAAAAAAGGCACATACAAGTGTCAATTCCCCTTCGTGATCGTTACCTTGTTGTGGTGAAGGGGCTTGCATATCACAATGAAGCAATCATCATCACCTCTATAAGTGTGTTGGCAATGTTGCCACACCCCAGATGATAAGGCCGTTGCTTCATTATGGTCAGACCAAAAGCGATCGGACGGCTGGATAATATTTCATAGAAAAAACATTAATTTACCTTTTTTTTTATATGTTGTATGGGTTTTTAATACATAAAATAAAAAATCATAATAAAGTCTCTTAATAGTTTATTAGAAATGATGCAGGCAATTAAAGAAATCCCCATCAATTCCAATACAAAGCAAGTACAGAGCTCAGAACTAAAATATTTCATGATGTCGTAATGGTTCGCTAATTCGACAATGGTTAATCAATTCGACCGGATAGGGTTCCGTAACAGGGATTAAACTGATATTAATAGTACTAGTTAAGACACCACTCATATAGGGTGTCACAGCACATTGCTCTGTGCACGCGCAGTGCCCCAATTTGGGAGTAAGAGGACCGACCAAGCTGCTTTTTCTATCTCCCGGTTCCTGAAATCAATTCAGTTTAGTGTATGAGAGTTTGGTCTGTCACTGTGAAGGCAGTCGAAGGTACCCGGCCTAAATTTTTTTTCACAAAAGGCAATCCCTGATATGGGACGTAACAGGGATTAAACTGATGAGAATAGTACTACAGAAAATACCACTCATATCGGGTGTGACAGTAAATTGCACGGCGCAGACGCAGTGACCGTGGTTTAAAACAGAGTGGAGGGAGCCAGCGTTTTTTTAACCATCTCCCGTTCGAAAAATCTATTTAATAAATGGCCCCCAGATTGGGGAGTCGGGGACGTTAGAGGGATTAAACTGATGAGAATAGTACTACAGAAAATACCACTCATATCGGGTGTGACAGTAAATTGCACGGCGCAGACGCAGTGACCGTGGATTAAAACAGAGTGGAGGGAGCCAGCGTTTTTAACCATCTCCCGTTCGAAAAATCTATTTAATAAATGGCCCTCAGATTGGGGAGTCGGGGACGTTAGAGGGATTAAACTGATGAGAATAGTACTACAGAAAATACCACTCATATCGGGTGTGACAGTAAATTGCACGGCGCAGACGCAGTGACCGTGGATTAAAACCGAGTGGAGGGAGCCAGCGTTTTTTTAACCATCTCCCCGTTCGAAAAAATCTATTCAATAAATGGCCCCCAGATTGGGGACGTTAGAGGGATTAAACTGATGAGAATTGTACTACAGAAAATACCACTCATATCGGGTGTGACAGTAAATTGCACGGCGCAGACGCAGTGACCGTGGTTTACAACAGAGTGGAGGGAGCCAGCGTTTTTTTAACCATCTCCCCGTTCGAAAAATCTATTCAATAAATGGCCCCCAGATTGGGGACGTTAGAGGGATTAAACTGATGAGAATAGTACTACAGAAAATACCACTCATATCGGGTGTGACAGTAAATTGCACGGCGCAGACGCAGTCACCGTGGATAAAAACAAAGGGGAGGGAGCCAGCGTTTTTTTTAACCATCTCCCCGTTCGAAAAATCAATTCAATTCACCTTTTGGGGACCCTTGGTGTTGTACGTGGCTGGGTGGAGGAAGAAACCTTTAATGACATCACCGGGACGTGGCTAGCTTGGTATCCAACCTTGTGCAAATGGGGAGTTTGCGGTTCTGCAAATTAACTGTTTGCGGTGCATTAAAAGGGGAGTTTGGTCTGTCAATGTCAGTAAAGCGGGCGTAACCCTTACACTATCTGATCGATACAACATCATACCTGATCGTATACACATACTGGATGTTTTAAAGCACGTTATTCCAAACAATTTAGGAATGTTAGTTGATTTATGCCCTTTATGGATTAAAACCCGACTCTGCGTCCACTACGTAATTTTCCATGGGAGTTTTGCCATAGATCCCCCTCCGGCATGCCACAGTCCAGGTGTTAGACCCCTTGAAACAACTTTACCATCACTATTGTGGCCAGAAAGAGTCCCTGTGGGTTTTAAAATTCGCCTGCCAATTGAAGTCTATGGCGGTTCGCCCGGTTCACCCGTTCGCGAACATTTGCGGAAGTTCGCGTTCGCTGTTCGCGAACTGAAAATTTTATGTTCGCGACATCACTACTCCAGGGCACTTCTTTATTGAATCCTCTTTTTTTTTTTAATTGTACCATTATTTTGGGGGCAACACCACTTTGAAGGAACCTCTCCTCTGTCTGGGTGCCAGGGGCCTACATTTCAGCTAATCTCCAAATGCTTTGGTGTATGACATTAACATCTTTTTGCTGTCAAATGACCTCTCCTCTGTCTGGGTGTCAGGGGCCTATATTTCGTTTAATTGTTTGCTGTCTTGGTGGTAGACATTTAACTCTTTTTACTGTCAAATGACCTCTCCTCTGTCTTGGTGTCGGGGGCCTACATAAATGATAATGGCCTGTTTCATTGCATGTTGACCTAAGGCCTGTGTTGCTGTTACAGGTCCACTCTCCTCTTTGCGGGTTTCATGGTCCTCCTGAATTAGTAAATGAGGCCTGTGGCACTGCTGGGCGAAATAAATACTGATTCGGCATAACTGTAACTCTCCTCTTTGTGGGTGCCATGGGTCTGAATCTGTGAATGAGGCCTGTGGCATTGCTGGGTGAAATCAATACTGTCTTGGCATGATTTTAACTCTCCTCTTTGTGGGTCCCGTGGGCCTGAATGTTTGAATAAGGCCTGTGGCCCTGCAGGCTGACATGATTGCTTCTTGGCTGTGATGACAACTTCAACTCCCATGTATGGTTGCCATTGGCCTGAGTCTGTGAATGAGGCCTGTGGCACTGCAGGCAGACATGAATCCTTTTTGGCTGTGATGAGAACTTCAACTCCCATAGCATTCCCACCTGACGCCACCCCAACCTCCTATTCCACCTTCTCCTCCATGTTGCCAATTGATATTGGTTAATTTTTATTTATTTTATTTTAAGTCATTTCCCTATCCACATTTGTTTGCAGGGGATTTACCTACATTTTGCTGCCTTTTGCAGCCCTCTAGCCCTTTCCTGGGCTATTTTACAGCCTTTTTAGTGCCCAAAAGTTTGGGTTCCCATTGACTTCAATAGTGTTGTGGGTCAAGTTCAGGTCGAGTTCGGATCCAGAACCCGAACATTTTCGTGAAGTTCGGCCGAACTTCTCGAACTCGAATATCTGGGTGTTCGCTCAACTCTATCCATTTCTGTAAGGATGAGTGACTTGATTCTACTGGTTCAGGATTTTTTACAAATTTCACTTAATTTTAGATTCACACTAAGGAGTGAGAAAGAGAGACGGAGAGAGATGGAGATAGAGATTGAGAGGAATTTTCTGGGAAAGGTATTCAAAGTGGCTTTCCTAAGCCTATCTGAGGCCAGCAGATTATAATTTGTATATATTTGCCTTTGAAATAAAAAAAAGTGTTGTCTAGCCTACAATTGTCATCACGTATATTAACTAGTCTCCATAATAAAAATAATACCAACCCAGAGGTTTCACCTAGGGCCATGCAACTTAAGAATCTGCCTTGCTTTGATAAAGGGCTTTTTTTGGGAATGAGCAAGTTGCAGATGTGAGGCTGGCCTATCTATTTTCATAGTTTTGTAGTTTTGCTATTAAGTATGTTTAAAAGGCTGGAATGCATCCCTACCAATCAGCTGTGTGAATATAATGCAGCACTCATATTCTTTCTCTCTCAACCTAATTTTTATTTTTATTTTTATTAATGAACCTGAAACAAACCGAATCTTGAAATGCTCACCTTTTTAATGTATTTTATTGTATAACTCTTCACATTCCCCTCTCCTTTTAGTTGTTTATTTTTAGGCACCATGACACATATATAAATTGCTCAATATGAATGATCTACATGCCAGCTACTTTGATTGGTATCCTTTGATGGCAGCACCTCAAGCAAATAATTTCAGGCTTCATAGGGTTGTTGTGGCTACACACAAACACACACGGTGAGTGTTATTTGTTTGGTACCCACGTACCATACAGATGCTGAACAAGTGCAATTCCTGTAACTTTGTCTCACTCTCCACAATTGTGTCCATGTGTATTACTGTCATGGCCTTTGCTGTGATTTCTCAAAAACCAAAACACAGTGTTTTTGTTGTTTTTTTTTTAAATGAAATTACCACAGTGCAAGTAGCCTTCTCATTTGCTCAGCATCTCCTCAGAGATGCAGAGAAAGCATTACAGTTTGAGAATCTGTGGCTCATCACATCACAATATATAGAGCTGCTGTTCTCAATTTGTAATGACAGCTCTATAGAAGATGGCTGCCCACATAAAATAAATGTAAAAATACATGATTAAAAATAAATAAATAAATAAATAAAATAAAAGTACAGTATAAAATATAAGATAATAAAAATGATGACATTTCCTTTAAAGTAATGTTAAATTACATTTTATAAATATGCAAAATGCAAAACACCCAAGGAATTTCTCTCTTAATATCTTATTCTTCTTTGATCCTATTCTGCCTCATATTGCTCTCAAAACTATGAAAAATATATAAAGATCTCCACGGCAACCGAACCCATATTGGTGGACTGTGTTGATTGCATTGTTGCAGCTATTGTTAATTGTGTATTTTCTGCTGTTAGGTGTAATATGTAGTTATGTACATATCTTTTATTATGTTTAGAAAACAACAATGTTAGATTTCTTTGTGAATAAAATGATAGTTATAGCTCAATGGTATCATACTATCAATAAAAATATTTATGATCAAGATATCTTGAAAAAAGGAAATTAATATTCTGAATAGGTGATAGAAACCTTAGCAGAATGCATTCAGTACAGAACAACAACTCATTTTACATTCTGTTGAATTTTATCATCTTATTAACAGTTTATAATCCGCATTGTTTTCGCAAATGCTACGGTTATTCATGCCTTGCTTTATGACTCCTGATACTCAGCTGTGAAACATATGGAATTGGGGGTCATTTACTATGCTGAAATACGCCTAAATTTTTACTTTCAAAGTTATGGGTATAGACCATTCCACTTAAAGTTACCTAAGACTCATTTTACAACAATTGGTAAACTTCTTTCTCTGTTGTCTGTGGAATAGGCAAAACTACAGACTGTCAAGAGACATGCTTAAAGCACCTTATGACATGGTAGACTAGCATTCCTGATATGTATGTTTACTATTCCGTCATCCAGCTAGCATATGCAGCTTGGTGGATCCAGCCAGACTGTAATAATTCAGCTGTGATTTTGGAAGCTGCTTTGTTTGGGCTCCTATGAGGCGCTTGCTAGCTTAGTCTCCCGCAAAAGTACCCAGCCAACTGTTTCCTTTCTATCTAATATGGCTGCTGTTGTGGCGGTTTGGAATGCTTTTGTTGATTTTTATGCAATTAGATGATAGATAGACCTTGTCTCTGTGTTTGCCATTTTGGAGAAATGTGAGTTTACCGGATTTACCAGATATTGAGTTTTGGCCAAAGAAACTCCTAAGGTACCTTATTCAATTATATGATGAAGGTGCCTTCAGGACCTTCACAAGTCTAAAACAGGAATTTGACCTGCCTTAGTCTAGTCTATATAGATTATTTTATCTGCAACATGAGTGTGTGACTATTTGGTGCCGGATCTGTGAGGCTGGAATGCAGCCCAGTGGAAAAGGTAGCTAGACTGATTACACTTGTTAAACCAATCTCCTCCTTCTACAGAATAATTTTAATAGAACAGAAATCCCCTTTGAAGAGATCTTTTGACAAGTGAAAATAGGACATCCCAGAACTAAAAGATCAGCATCTTAATGAGTTGAGCTATACTGTACGTTGGGATCCTCTGTATTTATTGCCAAGCATCAAATGATACAGGTTAAATGGCTCCATAAAGTATATTTGACCCCATTTAGACTGTACCAAATGTGTTGGCTCGTCCAGCCCACCTGCACAAAAGGTAAGGCTTCCAGGAGTTCTGTTCTACACATAATATGGGCTGGTCTTGTTTTATAACAATACTGGTTACACATTCACGAGTTTATAAACGCCAAACTGGGGCTTCCTCGAGTTTGCACATCTACGATTAGTTTGTTGGGACTCAATTACTTTGTTAGTCTCTGAAATAATCCCTATAAAGTATGGCAGAAATCTACATAGATTTCTAATGTTCTATTCTATAAAGACAATACTTCTTAAGCTAGTTTCACACTAGCGCTTAACAACTCCAGCAGGCTGTTCCGGTAGGGGATATCTGAGATATCTGGATGTGGCACTGCCGGAAGATGCCCACTGGCCCCATTAACTATAATGAGTACAGGACGTAGATCCAGCAACAAACAGGCAAATATGCCAAGAAAAAATGTAAATTTTTTAAATTTTGTAAATTTTACATTTTAAACTTAAAAAGACAAGTTCCGTATGAAAAACTTATTGAGATAGAACATTTTTGCTGAACGGACAGGATATCAGTGAGACAATGATAGACATTGAAATTAATGGATTAATGTTCAGTCCGGATGTTGTTCGTTGTAAAAGCAGAATGTATTCAGACAGTGAAAAAAATAAAAATTAAAAAGACACTGCATTCTGACAGTAGTGGTGCCACTCTTTTCCACAGGCTGTGTACAATATTGTATCAACTTCTTATTGTCTAATTGTTCAGTTGGGTAAGTAATAAGATGTATGAGATGTATAAAATGGCACACCTAAAACACAGAAACGCTTAAATTGTAGATTTTCATATGATATGTGTACTATTTTTTATTTATTTTTTATTTTCAAATCCATGAAGAAATGCACCATACCACAAATGCACATAACTGTGACACATAAATCCTAAGATATGAAGTCCTCCAGAAAAAGTAGCTTTTGTTCATACAGGAAACAGAGATAACTGTTATTCCATAATTATATTGTCAGATTTGTAGTGCTAGTGTGTTCCTAGTACCACAGTCTATCAAAATTTACATAGTATTCCTATGTATATATTGTAACATTTGCTCTGAAAGGTCAAAGTGCAGTACTGATGTGACTAGAATTCCAATATATTGGCCCACATTTACTAATTTGAGTGTACTCAAATCTGATGCCAAAATGCAGCAAACCTCAACTAGGTTTAGGGTCCAACCTCATGGCACAGTCGCGCGGCGCTCGGAGCGTGGCCGGCTGCGGCCGAATCCAGGGCGGCCAATTAGTCCGCAGCTGCCTTTTATTTAACTAATGAAGATTGTGCAACAATTGTGGTATAAAATTATTTTGCAAAGTAAGCCAATCAATAGCTGGTATGGATACAAACACAAAAATATAACAGCACTCAGCAACTAGAGCTCTTCCCAAGATGGGAGCTGTAAGAGGACATTAGTGATATCGCATGCAAACAGTGGAGACATTGGTTTACATTTTGATCAAAAGGTAGTAAGCCCACTCACCCCGACACGGTTGTCTCCTAGAGTGGGTACTAACGCTAAATCTGACCTACTATAGGCCATGACAGCCACATAAAATCCTCCTAACGCTAAGTCTTACCTGTTATGGGCCACGACAGCCACATAAAATCCAGGGAGTGTGAGCCCAGCATGCACGCTGGGATAGACCTTACTTATTAACCCCTTCTGGTGCTGCAACAGCCTCCATTAGAACCAGGGATGCAGGTACCAACATGCATGCCGAGCCTACTATGCACTCCTCCTGGAGCCTGAATAGCTGGTATGGAGTTAGGCCAGACACACACAAGCAAGTTCAATGCGAGGAACATGCAGTTTGTGTCAGTGTGAGGTCCCGTTCTGACCTACCATCTTCTGACAGGATTGCACAGCATTATAATGATTTATATGATTTTAATATGATATGAGCTTGCCTATGTTCGTCTGTAGAGATGAGCGAACACCTGGATGTTCGGGTTCGAGAGGATCGGCCGAACTTCCGGAAAATGTCCGGGTTCGTGATCCGAACTCAACCCGAACTTCATCCCGAACCCGAACCCCATAGAAGTCAATGGGGACCCGAACTTTTGGGCACTAAAATGGCTGTAAAAAAGACTCCCGGAAAGGGCTAGAGGGCTGCAAAAGGCAGCAAAATGTAGGTAAATCCCCTGCAAACAAATGTAGATAGGGAAATGGTGACTTAACATAAAATTAAAAAAAAAATTAACCAATATTAATAGGAGTTAGGTCCCATAGCACAGAATCAGGCTTCAAATCACCCACCAATGGAGAAGGTCGCTTACTATTATTTCGACCCCAGCATCCAGACAAAGGAGAGAGGTCCCATAGCAGAGAATCTGGCATCATATCAACCACCACAGGAGAAGGCCAGTTTCAGTGACTTAGGCCTTAGCACCCAGACAGAGGAGACATGTCAGATAGCACAAGCATTACATTTATACCATCCAGCACAGGAGAAGGCCACTTTTAGTTACTTTGACCCCTGCACCCGGAAAGAGGAGAGAGGCCCCACAGCACATATTCAGGCATCATATCACCCACCACAGGAGTAGGCCACCATTTAGTTAGTAGACATAGAATTGGTATCGTCACGCTGATAACAGTGGCATCGCCACTGGCCATGTTGGTGGCGTACTCTAAACAGCACAACAGGGCACACAGGTCTCGCATGGAGGCCCAATCATTGGTGGTGAAGTGGTGCTGTTCCGCAGTGCGACTGACCCATGCGTGCTGCAGCTGAAACTCCACTATGGCCTGCTGCTGCTCGCACAGTCTCTCCAGCATGTGCAAGGTGGAGTTCCACCGGGTGGGCACGTCGCATATTAGGCGGTGAGCGGGAAGGCCGAAGTTCCGCTGTAGCGCTTACAGGCGAGCAGCGGCAGGATGTGAACGCCGGAAGCGCGCACAGACGGCCCGCACTTTATGCAGCAGCTCTGACATGTCTGGGTAGTTGTGAATGAACTTTTGCACCACCAAATTCAGCACATGTGCCAGGCAAGGGATGTGCGTCAAACCGGCTTGTCCCAGAGCTGCGACGAGATTTCGCCCATTATCGCACACAACCAGGCCGGGCTTGAGGCCCACCGGCAGCAACCACTGGTCGGTCTGTTGTTCAATACCGCGCCACAACTCCTGCGCGGTGTGAGGCCTGTCCCCCAAACATATGAGTTTCAGAATGGCCTGCTGACGTTTACCCCGGGCTGTGCTGAAGTTGGTGGTGAAGGTGTGTGGCTGACTGGATGAGCTGGTGGAAGCAGAGGAGGAGGAGGAGGAAGCCGAATAGGAGGAGGAGGCTACAGGAGGCAAAGAATGATGCCCTGTGATCCTTGGCGGCGGAAGGACGTGCGCCAAGGAACTCTCCGCCTGGGGCCCAGCCGCCACTACATTTACCCAGTGTGCATTTAGGGAGATATAGCGTCCCTGGCCGTGCTTACTGGTCCACGTATTTGTGGTTAGGTGGACCTTGCCACAAATGGCGTTGCGCAGTGCACACTTGATTTTATCGGACACTTGCATGTGCAGGGAAGGCACGGCTGTCTTGGAGAAGTAGTGGCGGCTGGGAACCACACACTGGGGGACAGCCATGGCCAACAGCTGTTTGAAGCTGTCTGTGTCCACCAGCCAGAATGACAGCATTTCAAAGGCCAGTAGTTTAGAAATGCTGGCATTCAGGCCAAGGGCTCGAGGGTGACTAGGTGGGAATTTGCGCTTCCTCTCAAAGGTTTGAGAGATAGAGAGCTGAACGCTGCTGTGTGAAATAGTGGAGACGCTAGGTGACGGTGGCACATCCTCTGTTTGCTGCTCGGCAGGTGGCAACATTCCTCTCGAGGCGGAAGCCGAGGCAGCAGCGGTAGAGGGAGCAGGGGGAGCCTGAGCGGGTTCCTTGTTTTTAAGGTGTGTACTCCACTGCAGTTCATGCTTTGCATGTAGATGCCTGATCATGCAGGTGGTGCTCAGGTTAAGAAAGTTAATGCCTCGCCTCAGGGTCTGATGGCACAGCGTGCAAACCACTCTGGTCTTGTCCTCAGCACATTGTTTGAAGAAGTGCCATGCCAGGGAACTCCTTGAAGATGCCTTTGGGGTGCTGGGTCCCTGTTGGCGCTGGCCAATAGCAGGCGAACTCTCTGGACGGCGGCTGTTCTGCTTTTGCCCCCTGCTCCCTCTTTGGCTTCGCTGTTGTCTCGGTCTCACCACTGCCTCTTCCTCTGAACTATTTAAGTCAGCGGCACGACCTTCAGTCCATGTGGGGTCTAAGACCTCATCGTCCTCTGCATCGTCTACCACCCAGTCTTCCTCCCTGACCTCCTCCTGTTCAGTCTGCACACTGCAATAAGATGCGGCAGTGGGCACCAGTGTTTCGTCATCATCAGAGACTCGGTCACTCTACATAAGTGGTTGTGCGTCAGTGCATGGAATGTCTTCCACCGCTGGGGAAGGGCTAGGTGGACGCCCCTGGAAAACCGTGGGAGCAGAGTCTTCAAACAGAATAAGAGACTGCTGCATAACTTGAGGCTCAGCCAGTTTACCTGATATGCATGGGGGTGATGTGACAGACTGATGGGCTTGGTTTTTTAGGTGCCACCTGTGCGCTTTCCGCAGAAGACTGGGCGGAAGACAATGTGGTGAACGTGCTAGAAGCACTGTCGGCCACCCAATCGACTAATGCCTGTACCTGCTCAGGCCTTACCATCCTCATAACGGCATTGGGCCCCACCAAATATCGCTGTAAATTCTGCCGGCTACTTGAGGGAGTTGGTTCACTACTTTGTGCGCCTGAGGCCGAACGGCCACGTCCTCTGCCAGCAACAGAGGCTCCACGGACACCACCACGACCGCGTCCTCGTCCCTTAATAGAATGTTTCCTCATTGTTGCGATTCAACTCGCACCACAATAAAATATATTATTTTTTAGCAACAAAATTCCCACACTGGAAGATATAATTCCTTTTTCCGGTATTAATTACAAGAAGACTGCTGCAAATTGGAGACCAGAATTTTTAATATGCTAGTTTTGGTACATAGTTTCCCACACGGGGAGATATAATTCCTTTTTACAGGAGTAAAAAAGTGCGGCCTACTGTTTCTGGTCTAAATAACACCAGATTGATTAAATTGGCCTTTTTTTCACCAAAATTACAAAACTTGACAATAATGCCTTTTTGCGGTATTAATTACAAGAAGACTGCTGCTAATTGGACACCAGAATATTTAAAATGCTAGATTGATGTACATAAATTCCCACACTGGAATATATAATTCCTTTTTCCGGTATTAATTACAAGAAAACTACTGCAAATTGGACACCAGAATTTTTAAAATGCTAGTTTTGGTACATAGATTCCCACACGGGGAGATATAATTCCTTTTTACAGGAGTAAAAACGTTAGGCCTACTGTTTCTGGACTAACAAACACCAGATTGATTAAATTGGCCTTTTTTTCACCAAAATTACAACACTGGACAATAATTCCTTTTTCCGGTATTAATTACAAGAAAACTGCTGCAAATTGGACACCAGAATTTTTAATATGCTAGTTTTGGTACATAGGTTCCCACACGGGGAGATATTATTCCTTTTTACAGGAGTGAAAACGTTAGGCCTACTGTTTCTGGTCTAACAAACACCAGATTGATTAAATTGGCCTTTTTTTCACCAAAATTACAACACTGGACAATAATGCCTTTTTGCGGTATTAATTACAAGAAGACTGCTGCTAATTGGACACCAGAATGTTTAAAATGCTAGTTTGTGTACATAAATTCCCACACTGGAATATATAATTCCTTTTTCCAGTATTAATTACAAGAAAACTACTGCAAATTGGACACCAGAATTTTTAATATGCTAGTTTTGGTACATAGGTTCCTACACGGGGAGATATAATTCCTTTTTACAGGAGTGAAAACGTGAGGCCTACTGTTTCTGGTCTAACAAACACCAGATTGATTAAATTGGCCTTTTTTTCACCAAAATTACAACACTGGACAATAATGCCTTTTTGCGGTATTAATTACAAAAAGACTGCTGCTAATTGGACACCAGAATTTTTAAAATGCTAGTTTGTGTACATAAATTCCCACACTGGAATATATAATTCCTTTTTCCGGTATTAATTACAAGAAAACTGCTGCAAATTGGACACCAGAATTTTTAATATGCTAGTTTTGGTACATAGGTTCCCACACGAGGAGATATAATTCCTTTTTACAGGAGTGAAAACGTGAGGCCTACTGTTTCTGGTCTAACAAACACCAGATTGATTAAATTGGCCTTTTTTTCACCAAAATTACAACACTGGACAATGTAATGCCTTTTTGCGGTATTAATTACAAGAAGACTGCTGCTAATTGGACACCAGAATTTTTAAAATGCTAGTTTGTGTACATAAATTCTCACACTGGAATATATAATTCCTTTTTCCTGTATTATTTACAAGAAAACTGCTGCAAATTGGACACCAGAATTTTTAATATGCTAGTTTTGGTACATAGGTTCCCACACGGGGAGATATAATTCCTTTTTACAGGAGTGAAAACGTGAGGCCTACTGTTTCTGGTCTAACAAACACCAGATTGATTAAATTGGCCTTTTTTTCACCAAAATTACAACACTGGACAATAATGCCTTTTTGTGGTATTAATTACAATAAGACTGCTGCTAATTGGACACCAGAATGTTTAAAATGCTAGTTTGTGTACATAAATTCCCACACTGGAATATATAATTCCTTTTTCCGGTATTAATTACAAGAAAACTGCTGCAAATTGGACACCAGAATTTTTAATATGCTAGTTTTGGTACATAGGTTCCCACACGGGGAGATATAATTCCTTTTTACAGGAGTGAAAACGTGAGGCCTACTGTTTCTGGTCTAACAAACACCAGATTGATTAAATCGGCCTTTTTTTCACCAAAATTACAACACTGGACAATGTAATGCCTTTTTGCGGTATTAATTACAAGAAGACTGCTGCTAATTGGACACCAGAATTTTTAAAATGCTAGTTTGTGTACATAAATTCCCACACTGGAATATATAATTCCTTTTTCCGGTATTAATTACAAGAAAACTGCTGCAAATTGGACACCAGAATTTTT